>CM042904.1:5220331-5255331 GCA_023653625.1 Triadica sebifera | reverse complement strand
CATCACCCTTTCATCAAAAATCACATCTCTGCTTCGGATGACCTTTTTGTTTTCGTCATCCCAAATACGGTAGCCAAACTCATCCTCACCATAACCGATGAGAGTGCATTTCTTGGATTTGGGATCAAGCTTATTCCTTCCTTGATCACTGATATGCACATATGCTACACAACCAAAAACTTTTAAATGTGATAGTTTTATCTCTTTTTGGCTCCATACCTCCTCTGGTATTCTGTGCTCTAATGGAACCGATGGTCCTCGATTGATTAAGTAAGCTGCTGTGTTGACTGCTTCTGCCCAGAACTGCTTCGGTAGACCTGACTGTATACGAATGCTTCTGGCTCTTTCTGTCAACGTTCGGTTCATACGTTCAGCTACACCATTGTGTTGAGGTGTACCTGGCACAGTTCTCTCCATTCTGATACCGTGCTCATAGCAAAACTTCTTGAATCTGGTGTCTTCATATTCACCACCATTGTCAGTTCTGAGCTTTTTAATCTTCAGACCTGTCTCATTTTCAACCATAGCTTTCCATCTTCTGAAAGCCTCGAACACTTCGGACTTATGTTTTAGAAAGTAAACCCATACCTTCCGAGAGTGATCATCGATGAAAGTCACAAAGTAGTGTTTCCCACCAATGGATGAGACAGTCGTTGGTCCCCAAACATCAGAGTGAACAAGCTCTAGCCTTTCTTTCTTTGGGGTTCTGCCACTTGTCTGAAAGCTGACTCTTTTCTGCTTTCCAAGTATGCAATCTTCGCATGTGTCTATCTCCACTGACTGTAGACCTGGAAGTTTCCCCTTCGAATGCATAATCTTCATTCCTTTTTCACTCATATGGCCTAGTCTCTGGTGCCATAGATTGGGATTTTCATTGCTAGCTGCAACTATGATTGAACAGCGTGCTCCCGCTGTCATGTAAAGAGTGCCATTCTTTTTGCCTCGAGCAACCGTCATTGCTCCCTTTGAAATCTTCCAATTATCACCATGGAAGATCGTAGTGTAGCCTTCGCTAGCCAATTGCCCTACTGAGATTAAGTTCTTTCTCAGGTCGGGAATATGTCTGACATCCTTCAACTCCCAAACAGATCCGTTCAACTTAATCTTTACTACACCTTTGCCAATAATAGCACAAGGTTGATCATCACCAAGATATACCTTTCCAAGGTTTCCAGGGACATACCTTTCGAAGAATTCTTTCTGTGAAGTAGCATGAAACGATGCTCCAGAGTCTAACACCCAAGACTCCTCTTTGCTTTCCAAAGAGCATATCAATGCGTCATTGCCTTCAGAGGTGGAAGCAACATTTGCCTCTACCTTTGCTTCCTGGTTCTTCGATGCACTCTTGCACTGATTTTTGTAGTGTCCAGTCTTTCCACAATTCCAACATTCGACAGTTTTTGAACTATGGAAATTACTTGGATTCCTGGATTTGGACCTTCTGTCCTTTGATTTACCTCGATAGTTTGACTTGCCTCGTCCATTACCTCTGGTTGAATTTCTTCCTCTTGACTCTGTATGCAAAACTGAAGAAGTTGATGATTCACCCGACTCTCTCCGTCGGATCTCTTCACTGAGAACCAAATCACGAACATCATCAAATTTCAACTTAGTGCTTCCCGACGAACTACTCACAGCAGTGACAGTAACATTCCAGCTTTCTGGTAGAGAAGACAAAAGTATTAATGCTCGTACTTCTTCATCAAATTCAATTCCAACCGAACTCAATTGGGTTGTGACTGTATTGAGTTCATTGAGATGTTGAGCTACAGATGCACCTTCTGTCATTCGCAAGTTGAACAAGCGCCTCATGAGGTGCACTTTGTTTGAAGCTGAAGGCTTCTCATACATACTAGAGAGAGCCATCATAAGACCTGCCGTGGTCTTTTCCTTTGCTATGTTGAAAGCAACATTACGGGATAATGTCAATCGGATAACTCCGAGAGCTTGTCTGTCGAGAAGACTCCAGTCTTCTTCCTTCATAGCCTCTGGCTTCTTCCCTGAGAGAGGTTGATACAGATTTCTTTGATACAAATAATCTTCTATTTGCATTTTCCAAAAGCCAAAGTCCGCTCCATCGAACTTCTCAATTTTTACCTTTCCTTCATCTGTGGTCATCGCTCCCACTCGAATCTGACTTCCTTTGGATCGTTTCTGACAATTCTTGTGAACCTCTGTGTATTAGAACACCTCCGTGGATAATTTGGTACAACTGACCAAATTTCACTATTCACAAAAATTTACTATTCATGTGAATAGTAATCGCCCGAAAAAGGACAGAAAAAACGCAACCAATGCTCTGATACCAGTTGTTGGGAAATGACGCCAATTTCCCTATAGTCAGATTTATGAGAAAACGAAGAAAATGCGAACTAATAAGACAGACAAGTTGATAACGGAGTTCGGCCAATTATGCCTACGTCTCCGGACTGCTGCAGATCTTTTACTGAAAGAAGAGAAATTTACCGAGTGTTTACAAACACTCACAACTCACAACCTCTCACTAATGCTACTCTCTCACTTTTTGATGGAATACATTACAAATGAATTTCTAAGGCTATATATAGGCTTACACCTCCTCAATGGACGGTTAAGATTAATTTTCACCTACTTTGATGGATGGTTGAGATTATTTCTCACCTACCGTCTCACCTACCAAATGTATGGTCAAGATTAATCTTCACTTACCATCTTACCAACCAAATAGATGGTCAAGATTAATCCCCACCCACCAAATGGATGGTCAAGATTAATCTTCACCTACCATCTTACCTACCAAATATTTTGTCAACAAAAGATGCACCGTCCATCTTTATTGTCATTTATTTTATGGTGCATGTATAGTTTGACCAACACTTAGGACTCATATGTTCCTATAAATAAATTTCTGCTAACAAATTTCATAAGAGACTTATTTAAACTTCAAGACATCACTTTCTTGTTATAAATCACTACTGAAGTGGGTTTCTCTTCGAGATTAAGAGCTGTCGACGTTGTGGGTTGAATAAATCGTGAGCATATTTGGATTTTGTCATCGTCAAATTATGGTTGTTCGAGGGCCGCTCAGGTGCTAGGTGGTATCGCTGGTAGTGGAGCTATCGTCATCGAATCATGAGCATATGGCCTTCAATTTCCTCACCGCAGCTTCCAATCTAGCCATAAATTTGGATTTTGGGTGGATGTGTTGATTTCCTCACCGCTGCTTCCAATCAAGCCATAAAACCACGGTATCTTTTTTGCAAAAAAAAAAAATAGTGCTTAAAATTGTAAAAGTGTGAAACCAAATATATTTTTTTATACTTTTCTTTATTTTTAAATATATATAATCGTGTCAAAACTAGTTCAACATATAAAATATATGTTAACACATTTATAATATATATTTATTTAAATTTTATTTAAATTAAACTCACATATATTTAAATTTGTATCGTGCTATATCATTTAATTACATTGTGCTCAAAATTATCACCTGATGGTGACCTTATCTCTCAACAACTACAAATACTACATCATACATAATGAAGACCAGAGCATATGCAGAATAGTCTAAAGCTCTCATCTACATCTCGTGCTCAACGACGACTCAGATTTATAATATTAAATGTTCTATTTTTTTTTAAATAATACTTATATAAATCAAGTTAATGACATTAATTTTTTTGATCAAGTTTAGATAAAAATTCTTAATTTATAAAGGAATAGGAAAATATATGTCAACTTCTTCTGAGATAGACAATCAGTATATATCAACTAAATGTAATATAAAACACATGAAATATTTATTAATATGCTTATGCAATAACATTAATAGTTCAGAAATATGTAGCGAATGTGTGAACTCTAAAAAAACTCTACCCAACTCTGTCAAAGTTCGGACACAATTCATCATTAATCCAACTTAACTTGTCCAAAAAAGGGTTGACAATGATATTAGGAGGGTAACGATCAATGCAGTCTTTCCACACATTGGCATCCTCCAGGTTCCTGAGAACCTTCCACACACAGTTGTTGCACTTAAAACCAGCTCCGAGGCTTATCATTAAGATCTTATCACCCTTCTTAAGCCTTTTCTTAGCCTCCATGTACCCTAAAACATACCATAAACCCCCTGATGAAGTGTTCCCAAATCGGTAGAGTGCCATTCTAGCTGGCTCAACATCATAGCAATTCAGCCCTAAGCTCTCGCCGACCTTATCGATGATCCCTTTTCCTCCGGGATGAATACAGAAGTGGTTGATCCCTGTTTTGAGATTGATTATACCCACTTCGTAATTTTGCTTTTTCATCACTTTCTTTCGGTAGTAAGATACTGCTACGTAGCGGAGGATTTCCCATACTGGTAACACTTTAGGCAGCAGCACTTTCAGGTTGATGGTTAAAGCTTGACCAGCTGACTTTGTTAAGTTTCTTGATAGGCGAAAACCCTTGTATCCAACCTCATCTTCTTCCTGTTAATTAGATATTTATAGCCCAAAAAATCGTACACAGATTAAATTAGAGTGACAGAGTATAAATGAGGGTTAATACAAAGACCATCCTTTAGATCACTTCAATTTTTCAGAAGTCATGCAAATTTATATATATATTATTTTAAACAACTTATATATCATATATGATGAAATGAGTAAATTACAAAATTTATAATAGCAAATTAATTAGTAAAATTTAAAAGTTCGCGCCATTTTTTGGGAAATTATTGTGGTTTTTTTTTCCCAAAGTACAAGTACCACTATATATATTAACTCGCCTATATTTTTACAATCTGATAATTAATTGGTAAAAGGTAAGAAAACAACTCAAGACAAAAAATTGAAAGAGGACATAGCTAATATAACTTGTCCAGATTATGGTATTTTAAACCAAGGAGATCATAGTTTTATATAAATAATTTTACTTATATGACATTACTATTTTCTTTTTGGTACAAGGGGTTCGACTTACGATTACAATTCGAAATCTCACAGCCTTGGTTACAAGACTAACTTTAATAGTTGTTTAATTTAAATAGAATTAGACCCGGTACTTAAACTCAAATTATATTATAATCAAACAGATAATACTTAATTAGGCTTATTCCCATTAAACTTCAATAATAAATTTACCACAATAGATAACGTATTTAATCAACATTTTGGACTAAAGATCAATAAAAATAACATAATCAATATAAGCCAACGAGATAAAAATTCGAACATTACCTCAACGCAGCTTCTGTAAGCTTCATCAACGGAGCCCAGATGGGTGCGCACCACATGATCTAACTTCAGAATTGCTTTGTGTTTAAATCCCCCATTGTTAGTGAACAGCATAGAGCAGCCACCGGCGCGAAACAGAACATTGGACAGCATCATGGACTTGTCTTTTCCTGAATACCAGCCTTGCCCCATGCACTCTGTGCTCACAACAATGGCGAAACTGTTTTTATTCAACCTGAATAAATGCTGAACTAAATCTATGGCCACTACACTTCCACTGCAACCCATTCCCGAAAGATTGAAAGACTTGATATTCTCCCTCATCCTGTATCGGTTTACGATACGAGCTGTTAGAGAAGGAGATGGGGCGAACAAAGAAACTGTGGTGACAATAATGTCAATTTCTGATGGAGAAATTCCCGTTCTGCTGAAAAGCTTGTCAAGTGTAGAGAAAGTGGCTTCGTCTACCTCTGATAACCCATCCATTAGAGAAGGTGAATATTCTCTGCCTTCTACAACATTTTTCGGGCCGTAGGTTTCATCTCCGAGCCCTGAACTAACAGCTGTCCGCAGAAGAAACCTACGTTCTTCAGGACCCAGATTCTTGTTTCGCAGGACGATTTTGGCACAGGTTTCTGTGTCAAGTTTCCTGTCTTCTGTCGCCATGAAGCACTCATAGTCTAACATAAAGCAACTATGGCTTCTCTCATCTATCCACCGCTTACAGAGGTAGAAGACGTAGAGGATGATTAGAAGGAAGATTGCCAAGAAAAACTCCATCTGATCACAGAGAGAATTAGAGAAAAGGAAAAATTATCTGTGGAAATTGTGGTCACTGAAAAGAATTATATATAATCGTCCAAAGGAGGATCACATTTAACATTGAAGGTAGGTAGGAGTTATATATATAAATGTGTATCTCTTGCTGATATATATATATATATATATATATATATATATATATATATATATATATATATATATATATATATATTTACAGAACAAAAACCATATATCCTTCAAACAAATCAATTTGACTAATTAATAAACAATACCCATAAGTTTGAATTTTGATTCTCTAGTATTTGGATGAATGTGTGACCTAAAAGAAAATTCTTATTTAGACTTGTTTCATAATAGATTAAAATCAATGACAAAATGCAACGAATAAGAATTGTGAAATTTTCTTTATTTATAAGACATTACTTGATTTATTTTATATAAATAGGAGTCTAAACAAATCTTGTTTTATAACTGTTGGAAAAATTCTAACCCATTCATATCTTTATTTACATTTAGAGTTGAATAGTGAAAGAAATTTAAATATAAAATGTCACCAAGTTTGACAAAAACATTATAACTTGAATATGATGAACTCCAATTGAGTAATAATTGATCATGTCCAAAAGTATATGGATGCGAGTTTAAATCCTGATCCATCTATCTAAGGGAAAAAAAAAAAAAGGCCGAAGAAAATTGAAAATTAGAGACATCATAGATATGATTCTGGTTGTCAGCTTGCAAATAATGTTATTTTTTTCTCAACAACTTTACGCATATATGGTTATCTGGTGAGTGTATGATGGAATTGTAAGCAAAATCCAATTTTGACAAATAGAATATGTACAAAATGATAATAAATGACAATGTACCAACTCTGACCGAGCAACTTGGATTTATATCCAATTAGGGTGGTAAATTCGGGTATCATTCAAGAAATTAAATAATATGTACATATATAGGACTCAATTGTGTATAACATTTGCATAAATTACTAAAATTTTCCAAGTAATTTTAACAATATATATCCCACAAAAAGGTTAAATTATTAAAATTTATGGGTCCGGCCGGTTGGTTGAAGACTCTAATAGTTTTTCGAGCAATCCAAATTCGAATTTCACCTCTCCCTGACTGATCAAAAAAATGTGTAAATTGTTATTAATTAGTCATACATAATGTTTTTAGTGGATTAATCCTATAACCTATTATGAATTTATGAATTGTTTTATTAATTAAGCATCACATATTAAAATTATGTGGAAAGAATTGTGGAAGAGCTAGCTTGCTCCTAAAAGTAATATCATCTATACATTGTTATTTATAAAGCAATTGCATATTTAGTTATATAATGTGGAAAGATTAATTATAGAAGACCTAACTTGCTCATAAAAGTAACATCAACTCTATACTGTTCCAATTACGTAATTTCATATTTAGATAATTGCATTGATTTTCAAGTTCACGAATTAACTTCCTTTTATGATGTGAGAAGATTATAATATTATGATGTCATTTCAATTTTTTTTGTTTCAGAAATCATTTGAATATATTATTCAAAGTTTATTTTTTAAAAAATGTTTAAATGTAAAAGAACTATAAATTGAGGCAGTTGCATTAAATATATGATTGTATTTTTGTTGGGAGGGTCTTACTGTGGCTGTGATGTTCTTCCTTGATATAGGGGTTGGACTGAAAATTTAAGTTTAAGATTTCCCAATTCTGATCACTAATTAGTATCACTAAACTAAATTTATTAGTATTGGTATGTCCTTCTTAATTATTTTATTCAAAGAAAATGATGGCTGAGGCTAAGTAGGTAAATTAACTTAATTCTAAATATTCAGTACTAAAATAATGTAAAAATATGTTCGATAAAATTTCAATTTATATTAGATTATGAAGGTGAAAAAAAAAAGAATCAAACTGTGAATTAATAAATGAGTTTTAGCAATGAAGGTTGTAGATAGAGATATAATTTTTTTTTTTAGAAAATGCCAAATAGGAAAGGATAAATAAAAATCTACAATAATATCAAACACCATCACACACCAAATATTAGTATTTTATTTGTCGAGAGTTACCAGATTGATAATAACCAACTTGAGTGACTAATGGCCCGTTTGGTTGGGCCGAATTATGCTAAGAGAGAATCCTTATCCACAATGAATTATGTATGATTAATTTCTTTTTGTTACCAAATGATGTAAGTAACTTCAATATTTTTCTTTTTCCTTTTTTAAAAAAAAAAAAACTGTTGCACTTCATAAACGGTATCGTTTTAAGATAATTGAAAAGTCACTCTTGGTTCATAAGTAGAGAGAATTTTCTTCCAAAAGATCATACATTGCAACTATTTCAACGAATTCCCAAATGTAAACAAAAATCAAGTGTAGATGCATCAACATTATTTCAAAAAATAATCGTTTTTTAACAGAAAATCTTGTAAATTGAATTTATAATATGGTATAAGAAACAATTCTTCTAGAAATAAAATTTAGACATGAGGTTTTGGGCATCAAATATAAATCGAAGTGTAGTAATTTTCAGGTTTTAGTCCCATCCCATAACGTAGCTAAGGAAATAAGCAAGCAACAGAGAGAAAGGGTAGAGTGCAAAGGCAACCAAAGATATCCAAAGAGGGAAAGTTGTGCGAAAACTTGCAATTAGACCCATCACAACACAAACAATCAAAATGACCAAAACTTCTGATGAGAAATCCCATGTCAATCCACGAATATAAACGAGGCCCAAGAATACTGACAGCGAAAGAACATTGCTCATTGTCACTGACCCATATATCTGCAGTTCAAGAAAATAATGAAAAGAAAAGCTTATCCATGGTCATTAACGCAACAATAAGAATGGATAGAGAGAAGAAGAAAGAAGATGAAGTGGAAACCTCAGAGTATGCTAAAGAAGCAGATCTTGACTTCTTCCTGCTGGCAAATATCAGGTCTGAGACCACCTCACTTGAGCTTGCGAAAGGCAAGATCACGAAAGACACGAAGAAAGTAGGAATGCTCGAAGCAGTCGAGAAATTGTCAACAGCATCTACTAATGGATCAGCACATGCTGCAGCTATAATTGTTCCTGAAAGCAGCATCATCACTGCTTTTATAGCATTCTGTTTCAGGTTCTTAGGAGCCCCAGGCAGATCTTCTTCTTCCGTTGCTTGCTGCACATTTCACGTTTTATGTTATCAGCTTATTTATCAGTATTACATACACAGGCACAGTCTTCATTACCTGTTCAGAATCGGCTAGAAGTTTTGGTGTTATATTAGAAAGTGTTTCAGAATGCTTATCTTGTTTAAGCCACTTGGAGATTCCCAAAACAAACTCATCCACATCAACGCGTGAATCACCTGATGTATCAAAATCTTTTAATACTTGATCAACTGCATCACTAATATCAATGTCTAGTTCCTCAAACCGGATTCCTATAATGAGTGCCCTCAAATCTGCTGTTGTTAAATAACCATCAGAATTTTCATCTATTGTGTTGAATAACCTGTCATGTTACAAATGAATAGTACATTAACCTTAGCTAGGAGCAGTTTGACAGGATTGTGAGAGTAGGATGATAATTAACAAGAACTAACTTCAATATAACATCTCTGTTAGGTTCACCATTAGCTGAAAAAAGTCTTCCAAGCGCGCGCATTTTCAGATCTGTTAGAATTCCTGATACTATTTGCTTGTGCTTTGCATATGCAATTCTTCTCTTCTGAATCCATGGCTGAAGAACCTGCAACAAAAATTTAAGTACAACCTGTATCAGGTTTGCTTACCGAATTAAGAAAATCCACGCATTTAGAGTAATTATTTATAAATTTTATACCTGATATATGCCATAACAAATTAATAAAGAAATTGAAACAATAAGGGAAACCAGAACTGCTAATCGGCTTTGCGAGGTTGTGTGCAACACTTGTGGTAGCTGAGCAATTATGAATGGGATAACAGATATAACCATGATCCTTGCAGCATAACTAGTCCAGAGATCAGTAGTCACTCCTGATCCTGCGGATATATAAGATGTTGAACTTTTTTTGAAAAATTGCAGATAAAAAACAATTCTGGAGACGGTTGCAGTACCACTAAGCTAAAGCTCATTAGTACAGATTAAAGATTTCTAGAGAACAGATCGCAAATAAAACAATTCTGAAGATGATTGCCTGCAACACTAAGTTAAAGCTCATTAGTATAGATTTTTAGAGAACAGAATAAGAAGCATAATGTTATACCAGTTAGGCTAAACCCTTTGGTATCTTTGGAGTCGACAGCTGCAGAACCTTCAATGTCGCACTTGCCAGCAATGAGGCAGGAACCCCACAGTAGAGTTAGAAGCAGAACAGTTGATCCAGCCATCAGGCCCATCCCCACTGAGACCTGACTTTGAGCTGTTTCTTTGCTTCCTGATAGCCCAGATGCTATGAACACAACACTAGTATATATAAGCATAAATCCAATGCATGAACACAACACTAGTATATATAAGCATAAATCCAATGAAGCAGCAACAAAAATACCAAATTTATAATCTTGTTTTGCCACTAAATGAATGCAGCATATAATTCTTTTTACAAGGACAACAATTTATAGTTGAATTGAGGAAAGACCAGGAAATTTTGGGATAATATACCATTTTAGTTCTGGATTTTTTTTTTATCATGATCAATTTGCTTCAAAATAAACTTTTGAACATCTTCATTTTCAATTTATGGTCTTTTTGACCATTTCATCTCAAAAACTCTTTTTTAAACCTTTTTTTTTTCTCACAAAAATCATTTTCTGCCATGAATTCCTATTGCAACCTTATTATAACTTGTCATCCTAAAAGTTGACTTCAGGCAAATATTTAATCACAAAATCTTTTTCTTGCATGCATATTGAATTTAAAAGATTTTTTTTTCCTCACAAAATCTTTTTCTTGCATGCATATTCAGTTTTAAAAGTGGACTTCAGGCTAATGTTTAATCATCCTTAAAAAAATAGGAGAGCTAATTGCACCTAAATATAAATTTTTTTTCTTTTTTTTTCTTTTCCTTTTTTTTTTTAATTGAGTTACTAGAATTGGTAGGATTGAAACTCCAATCTCAAATCTCTAATCAAATAACTCGAGCAGCACTAAGCTAAAACTCATCGGTTGGTGGGTTTCATTAAAATAATAATAATAATAACACTAAGCTTGCACATGATTTAAGAAATACATGAAAAGTCAATGATAAGAAAGAAAAATAGGTTTACCAAGGATGATTGCAGAATCAGGAAGAGCACTGAGCACAGGTAAGAATAGGCCTCCAATAATGCCAGGACCAAGAATTTGAAGAAGAATCTCACTTCCATCAGACAACAATTTTGCAGAGTAAAACATCAAAAACCCATAAACCAGAATAAGGAAAATGTTTCCTAGGATTGTGCTTGTACATGGCAAGAATCCATAGGTCTCATCACAGCTGCTATCCCATGAAAACAAGTTGCTTAGACCAATAAATGGCAGCTGCTGAACACTGCTATCAACCCCATCAGCCACCATCAATGAGCTTGGAATATCTGTAAATCTGCGACTACGGCCAGGGCAGACTACTATAGCAAAGAAGATGACAAATGCCCATGGAAAAATTTTCTTAGCCATGGATAGGCTTGTTTATGTGAGTACTTGATTGTAAGAATTATATATATGTATAATAGGTGGAAGTGTATAACACAAGTAATGGAAATTTTTAAATGAAGGATTGAAGTCAACTATTTATACAAAGAAAATCAAATTGAAGAACAAATTGGATTTAAAATAACCAAAAAAATGTTTTTTTTTCTGACATGCTTTCAATTTTTTTTTCCACGAACAAGTACAGCTCTAAATCCATTCAAATATGCCATGAGACCAGTTTTTTCGGAACCGGACCAGATATTGAGTCGAGTTGATGATTGAGTCACGATTAATTGAATCAATTAATTTTTTTGTAAATAATTATATATTTGTAAACAAATTTACTTTATTCCTTCATTTATATGTCTAGAACGATATAACTTTCAAAATAAATTTTCCAAAAAATATCTAAAACAAAGCATACATAAAACAATATTGAAAATCGATTTTTATCAAACCAGATCGAATCAATTTTCTATTTTTCCCGTTTGGACAGGCCGATTTGTCCCGGTTTTGGCAATATTGCATAAGACTTATATGGTGATATTATGGAGTGGTTGTGGAAGTAGTCTAGTAGTGAATTTATACATATTTTTGCGTGAGGTGGACATGTGAATTGTGAGGTTATTAAGTCACAAAACCATGTTTTTTTCTTTTTTAATTTCACATATCAATAATCAACTTCATTAAGATTAATTTAGAAATAATATATATATATTTTTTTCAATGCAGCCCTTGAGAATTTAAAATTTTTGTGCAGTTTGATTCCTTGGCATTCAACTAACATTCTAATATCTCCAAGAGAAAAATTTTCAGTGTTATGTGATGTGGGATGCTTGAAAGTCGTTGAGTTGCATGATGTTGAATAATCGATAGGATCTATTTTTTTTAAAAAAAAATTAATCAATATGTATCAATGCGAAGAAAATAATAAGCAAAGGTAAGTCAGGACAATGAATATGAAAATGAATAGATAAATATAGTAGTTGATATATAGAGATTATTATATATACGAAAGAATCAAAGCTTAATTACATGATTTAATTACATAAGGTACCATAAAGTTTTAGAGCTCGGGGATATGAAAAACAATGACTTTCAAATTAAGTATTAGAATAGAAGAACAATAATTAATTAGACTGAAATTATAACATATCAAGTAAATAATAGATTGACACATAAACAAAGTTTATATATGTTTTATTAATTATTTAATTTGATTTTTAATCCATCACATGTTGCCGCTAAAGATATAAATCTCTAATGTGTGGAGAATCTTGGTGAATGATCCTCTTGTAAATCTGTAATATCCTCCAAAAAAATGAAAAATTTAGTACTAAGACAGAAATCAAATAGCACCTTATGGTTGAATTTAGGCCAATTAATAACTCTATTGGTTCAAATTTGGGACAAAATAATTCATCACCATTTGCATCTGTTCGGCCCTAATTACATCTAAATGGTGAGTAGATTTATGGGACTCACCTAACAATAGCATCTGGCAACCCGTTAGAACCAGCCCTCACAATGGAGGAAAAATCCCACTTCTCATTCTGTAAACTCCTTTCTCTTTCTTCAGTCTCTCTAAAAATCATATCTTTCATCATATTCTCTTCCTATTTTCACAATTCGTGTCAATATCAATCTCTAGTACATGTAGCGAGAATTTACAATGGAAAGAAGTTGGCTTTGTGGGATACATAAGTGAGTTCGTTCATCTCTATGTTATTCCAATTTTTAGTTTATAAACATTAATTTTAAATGGAGAGTTTAAACATGATTAATGTCTTTGTGTTGATATCAACTGGTTATTCTTGCAATTGACTTTTTGAGTATGAATTGATTTCTTAGAGTTTAATTCATGTGGGTTCTCTGTCTTGCTTTGGGTTTTTTTTTAAGCATAAACTGAGTTTTATGCATTATAATCAAGATTAGTTTTTTTATTTGTTTATGCAGTAAGAAGGGCCATATTTTGTTGATGGGCAATGAGATTTAGAAGCCGAATTTTGTTATATTAGATCATCTCTAACAATACTTTTTATTTTAAATAGCATCTTTAGTAGAATAAAAAATATTTTAAATATTATATGAGATTTTTTTTTATAAGTCTAATAGACTCTTTATATTTTTATTTTATATTTTACTATATCTAGTACAAATTAATATTTAGCAAAAAAATATTTATTATAAGAAAAATAATATTTTTAGAGAAACATACCAATAAAAAAAGAATATATATAAAAAATGAAGATATATTAATTATAATTAGAATTGAGAGTAAAGTTTGACTCTCTATGTCGCGTCTGTCAATTTAGACTTAGCAACCACATATGTTTTACAATTAAATATGTCAGACCGACCAAAAGCTGACCATTTTTGTGATAAAAAAGGGGACAATACGACTAGGGCTTAAATTTGGACTATATACATATGAGGAAACTAGTTACGAACACATGCCATTGAAATTGGCATGAAAAACCGAAGAGAAAAGGATTAAATTGAAAATAAATAATTTTTTTATTGTCAGTGAGTCACGAACTGAATATATCAGGACATAGAAAATATCAAGACAATTTTATCAGTGTAATTATATGTCAAAATTTCAATGTTTGGGACACAAAATTGAAAAAGTAAAATTTAAGCTGTGATTCTGTGAAAATACTGAAAATATGAGTTATCATTTTAGTGTGCAAATTTCAAAACTGAGAATATCAGTATTTAAAATAAATTACAATGAAAATTTCAGTGTATATAATTATAGAAAATTAATTAGATTTAGCATGCAGATTAATTTGATAAATGAATATTATTTCGGTGCAGAATTAATACAATTAAATTAAGTGGAAAGTAGAATATTTAATAAAAAAATAAAAAATAATAATTATTATTATTATTCTATAGACTAAATTGAAAAGAGTAAAAGTTTAGTGGGCCAACTAATGGAAATTGGAAAATTGAGGACTCAATGAGAAGTTTGCCAAATTAACTTAATTAACTTTTGTTTTCCGTCTTATTGGGCCAATGAGAGCTCTAATTTCAAATTTTAATCACAAAATTAACCCACCTGTAAATAGGCAAAATTGGTCCGATCATATAATTTTTCTAGCATATTCCATTTAGATCTTCAATGTCCCTTTTATCTCCTTCCTACCGAAATCACTTTTTCTCCTTCTCACCCGAAATCAATATTCAGCTCCACTTTAATTCTTTGGCTTAATGAAGTGAAGAGGAAAGTGTTGGTAGCAGAATTTTTTGAAAAAAAATTGGTATGTGTCCCTCCATACGTGAGTCTCTCCACAAGTAGGTCTCATCACATATAAAATAAAATAAAAAAGTCAAAAGTTGCAGTAATTCAATTTCAAATTGAATTCTTCCAGCCAGTATTTTTAACTTTTTTTATTTGTATTCACACTGAATATTTTTTCTATAAATAGGCAGATTTTCTTTCATTTGAATTACAACAATCTCAATTCATTTGAGAGAATTTGAGAGATAGTTAAAATTTTGGAATATTTACAAAAGTTAGGGAGTGACAAAAATAGTGAGAAAAATATTTTGGGAGTGTTTTTGGAAAACACTTGTATGCTACTATTTTTGGATTTATCTCAAAATTGTTATATTAAATCTATCTTATGTCTAGGGAATACTCTCTTCTTTTACTCATTAATTTTAATTAGTGGAAGAAAAATATTCGGAGTATTGTGAACCACGTTAAATTGTCGGTGTTATTTTTTACTGGTTATTTTATTTCACATTTATTTGTGTTATTTTACCCGTTGTGCCCAACAAGTGGTATCAGAGCCAGCCTATTAGTCTTATAAAATTCTTAGCATGCTCTGTGGTTGCAGTATTAACTGATCTTCCACATCAGAAAAAATTTTATTAGTTTACTGTCAGCTGAAGGAGTATCATTTTGTTTTAAAATGGAGACAAATGACACCAAGATCACATCAGAAAAAATTTTATTAGTTTACTGTCAGCTGAAGGAGTATCATTTTGTTTTAAAATGGAGACAAAGGACACCAAGATGATAAGCTTAAATGGCATAAATTACCACATATGGAGAAGCAAAATGAAGGATCTCTTATTTGTGATGAAAATGCATCTCCCGGTGTTTACTACAACTAAACCCGAAGGCAAAACAGATGAGGAGTGGGAGTTTGAGCACAAGCAGGTATGCGGTTACATCCGATAATTTATCGAAGACAGCATGTACAACCACATCTGTAATGAGACTCATGCTCGAACTCTATGGAACAAGGTTAACAACTTTACGCGTTAAAGACAGGTAACAATAAATTGTTTTATTTGACAAAGTTGATGCAGTCGAAATACAAGGAAGTAACTATCATAGCAGATCATCTGAATGAGATGCAAGGGATCATGGACCAGCCATCCAGAATGAGCTTAAAGCTGGATGATGAAATATTTGCTCTGCTAGTATTGGGCTCTCTGCCAGAGTCATGGGAGACTTTAAAGATTTCAATAACCAACATTGCACCTAACGGTGTAGTCAATATGGAGTCTGTAAAAAGCAGTATCCTGAATGAAGAAATGAGAAGGAGATCACAAAACTCATATTCTTCATCACAATCAGATGTTCTAGTTACTGACTACAGAGGAAGGAGCCAGTCTAGACAATAAATGTCTAGAGGAAATAGCAGAGGAAAATCAAACAAATATGGCAATATTGAATGCCATTACTGCAAAAAGAATGGTCATATTAAGAAATACTGTCGAAAGTTCAAAAAGGACCAAAAAGACATGGAAGTAAAACGAGATGACAGCAGTGATGATGACATAACAAACACCATGAACGAATTCAATATCGTTTGTGATGATACTATCAATTTCACATCCCATGAGACCAGTTGGGTAATTAATAGTGGCGCTACCATTCATGCCACATCTCAGAAGAAATTCTTCTTATTCTATACAACAGGATATTTTGGCGTTGTGAAGATGGGAAATGACAATTTGTCAAAAGTTGTTGGCAAATGAGATATTTGTCTGGAGACACTGAATGGTACCAGATTAGTCCTGAGAGATGTTAGACATATTTCAGATATTCGTCTGAATCTTATCTCTACAGGAAAACTCGATGATACAGGTTTCTGCAGTACCTTCTCAAATAACCAATGGAAGCTTACCAAAGGTTCCATGGTGGTGATTAGAGGCACAAGGCATGCTACCTTGTATGTAATGCATGCAAAGCTCTCCAATGACACTGTGAGTGCTATGGAGAAAGACAGTGCTATTGAGTTATGGCACAGACGACTCGGCCATATGAGTGAGAAAGGGATGACTACCCTTGTCAGAAGGAAGATGTTGCCCGAAATGGATGAAGTGCATTTGGAGAAATGTGTTGACTATTTAGCAGGAAAGCAAAACAGAGTTGCTTTCAAGAGTTCCCCTTCTTCCAGAATGAAGTATGTGTTAGATTTGGTCCATTCAGATTTATGTGGGCCAATGTCAAAGTCACTGGGTGGTGCTCAGTACTTTGTGACTTTCATTGATGGCCATTCGAGGAAGACATAAGTGTATACTTTAAAAAAAAAAAGATCAGGTGTTAAATGTCTTTAAAGAATTTCATTCCCCAGTTGAGAGACAGACTGGAAAGAAGTTGAAATGCATCTGGACAAACAATGGTGGAGAATACATTGGACCGTTTGATGCCTACTGCAAATAAAATGGTATTCAGCATCAAAAAAACGCCTCCAAAAACACTGCAGTTGAATGGCCTGGCTGAGAGGATGAATAGAACTTTGATGGAGAGAGTCAGATGTTTGCTCTCATATGCAAAGTTACCTAAAACTTTCTGGGGTGAAGCTTTACTCACGGCTATATACGTGTTAAATCTTTCACCTTATATCCCTCTTAAGCTAGATGTTCCAGAGAAAGCGTGGTTAGGAAATGATGTTTCTTATGATCATCTGCGGGTATTTGGTTGCAAAGCATTTGTGCATATTCCAAAAGATGAGAGGTCTAAGCTCGATGTCAAAACACGACAGTGTGTTTTTATTGGCTATGGAAAAGATCAATTTGGCTACAGATTTTATGATCCAGTGGAGAAGAAACTTGTCAGAAGCTGTGATGCTGTTTTCATTGAGAATGAGACCATTGAAGATATTGTCAGAACAAAAAAAGGTGTTCCTGATTCCAATGGTGACTCAACAGATTTAGAATTGATTCCTCCAATACCGGTACTAATACAAGTTGGAGATGAAGATCATGTTGATCTGTCTGAAGAAAATAATGCTTCCATCGAGAATCCGAAAAATGATGTTGAAGATGATGATGTTCATCATCAACCGTCACTTGTGCACTCCCCAGTTCTTCTGAGAATGAGCAATATAGAAAGACAACCATACGAGATATCCAGAAAATGAGTATGTATTACTCATTGAAGGGGTAGAACCAAAAAGCTTTGAAGAAGTAATGACTGATGAGCACAGACAAAAATGGATTGAAGCCATGCAAGATGAAATGAAATCCTTGCATGAGAATAATACTTTTGAACTGGTGAAACTGTCAAAAGGCAAGAGAGCTTTGAAAAATAAATGGGTGTTCAGAATCAAACATGAACAGAACAATTCCCATCCGAGATTCAAAGCCAGATTGGTCGTCAAATGATTCAGTCAAAGAAAAGTAATTGACTTTGATAAAATTTTCTCACCAGTTGTGAAAATGACACCCATTTGTATAGTGCTGGGGTTAGCAGCAAGTCTTAACCTGGAGGTTGAGCAAATGGATGTCAAAATTGTCTTCCTACATGGTGATTTGGAAGATAAGATATACATAGAGCAACTAGAGGGTTTCGAACATAAGGGAAAAGAAGAATATGTTTGCAAATTGAAGAAAAGTCTATACGGCTTGAAGCAGGCACCGAGACAATGGTACAAGAAGTTTGAGTTTGTTATGAGGGAGCAAGGATACCATAAGACTACTTCAGACCATTTTGTTTTTGTACAGAAATTCTCTGATGAAGATTTCATCATTCTTCTACTCTATGTGGATGACATGCTGATTGTTGGCCGAAATATTTCCACAATTAACAACTTGAAAAAGCAGTTGAGTAAGTCTTTTACTATGAAATACTTGGGGCCAGCAAAGCAAATTATTGGCATGAAGATTATCAGAGATAGGGATGCTAAGAAATTATGGCTGTCACAGGAGAAGTACATTGAGAAAGTACTTCACATATTTCAAATGGACCAAGCTAAAATGATTAGTTGTCCTCTTGCTAATCACTTTAAGTTGAGTTTCAAACAAAGCCCTTCTATAGATGAAGAGAAGGTTGAGATGGACAAGATTCCATATGCTGCAGTAGTTGGAAGTTTGATGTATGTCATGGTGTGCACATGACCTAATATCGCTCATGCAGTTGGAGCAGTGAGCAGATTCCTTTCAAATCCTGCAAAGGAACATTGGACTGCAGTAAAGTGGATTTTCAGGTATCTTCGAGGTATTTTGAAAATATGTTTATGTTTTGGAGATATCAAACCTGTGTTGGTTGGATACACAAATGCATATATGGCTGGCGGTATTGACTCCAGAAAGTCAACGTCGGGTTATCTGATCACTTTTGTAGGAGGATGTGTGTCATGGCAATCGAAGTTACAAAAGTGCATTGCACTATCTACAACTGAAGCAGAGTTTATTACAGCAACAGAAGCATGTAAAGAGTTGCTATGGATGAAGAAGTTCTTTCAAGAACTTGGATTGCAGCAAGACATATATCAATTATTTTGTGATAGTCAGAGTGCTATCCATCTTGGAAAGAATGCCTCCTTTAGTCAGAGTGTTATCTATTTTGGAAAGAATGCCTCATTTCACTCAAAATCAAAGCATATTGATATGAGATATCCCTGGATCAGAGTTGTGATGGAGAAAAACCTACTACAGCTTGAGAAGATCCATACAGAAGAAAATAGATCAGACATGTTAACGAAAATTCTATCAAGATCATATTTTGAACACTGTCGATTAGCTGCTGGAACGGTGGAGCTCCCACATTGTCGGGAGGGGGAGATTTGTTGGTAGCCGAATTTTTTGAAACAATTTGGTGTGTGTCACTCCACATATGTATCCCACCACATATAAAATAAAATAAAAAAGTCAAAAATTGTAGTAATTCAATTTCAAATTGAATTCCTCTAGCCAATATTTTTAACTTTTTTGATTTGTGTTCACACTGAATATTTTTTCTATAAATAGGCAGATTTCATTTCATTTAAATTACAACAATCTCAATTCATTTGAGAGAATTTGATAGAGAGTTAGACTTTTGGAATATTTCCAAAAGTTAGGAAGTAACAAAAATAGTGAGAAAAATATTTTGGGAGTGTTTTTGGGAAACACTTGTATGCCACTATTTTTGGGTTTATCTCAAAATTGTTATATTACCTATAGCTTGTGTCTAAGGAATACTCTCTTTTTATACTCATTAATTTTTATTAGTGGAAGAAAAATATTTGGAGTGTTGTCCGTGGATGTAACCCAAATAAAAAGGTGAATCATGTTAAATTGTCAGTGTTATTTTTTGCTGATTATTATATTTCACATTTATTTTTGTTATTTTACCCGTTGTGCCCAACAGAAAGTTGATTTTAATGGAAGGAAAATTATGATACAAGAGGAATGTGAGGTTGAGTGCATCGAAACGAAAGAGAAAAACCAAGCTTGGTGGAGCACAAGCGTCAGCCAAATTTGAGGAGCAAAGGTGAATTTGATTTTTGCTTGGTGTTTGGGCTGATGATAATCTTGGAAAATTAGAATTAGTGGAAGAGGAAATGGGAAAAGAAAAAAAAAAGGAGAAATGAGGGTGAAACCACGAGCTCTTTTGGGGAATTAATTGGGTAAGCCAAATTTCTTACCAATTGTGATGTTGTCTTGTGCAACCTTGATGTTATATATATATATATATATATATAATTAAATCGAATTAATTCTTGGAAAGCTGGAATTGAGGTTTGATGTAATAAGAGGAAAATTTAAAATTTAATTTATGATTGAAGAAATGATGGGGTGAATTACTTGGAAATATAGTTGTGAAGAGAAAAATAAAAAGGAGTAGGTTATTTGCCATCGGACAAGGAACATTGGGCCCTAAAATTTAATTAGTTAATGAATTTGATTAAATTAAATAAATTTTGTGAAGGAATTCTTTTGGCAAAAAATATTAAGGCAAAGTTGGTTTTAACTTGAATTGAGGAGGCACCAGTAAGTTGTGGGCTAATTAAATTAAACATTTGGTTAAATAAAAGATTGGTGATATTGGGATCAACTCTAATAAGTTGGGGTTAAAATGTAAGGGCATTGAAAGTGAAATTGGATAAAGGGTCGAACCCTTGCAGAGAGACCAAGGCATTACAGGACCAAAAGATTTGTGCAAAACCGTGAGAGAAGGATTAAAGCCACCGGAGTTGAGATTAAATCGAGAACTAGCAAGTGAAACAAAAGGCGCAAGTTGGGACTAGTAAGAGATGTTGATCCGAAATAAATTAGTAAATAGTGACTAATTTAATGTAATGGGTAAGTGAAGGGCTGAGTGAATAAAATAATTAATTAAAAAGAAGAGATAAAAATAAAAATAAAATTTTAAATAAATGAGTGAATGATTGATTTGCACATATAATAGAAGGGGCCAATTAAGAAACTCTAAAAGAGAATTTAAGATATAAAATATAATTGGAGTACTAAAAGCACTAAATACTATTTTCACGTAAGACATGATACACTAAAGGTCTATGGAAAAAACGTTTTTGAAAAAAAAAAATATTTTTTTTTATGTTTTGAAAACTGTTTTTAGAGAGAAACAGATAAATAAATATTTTTTCCAGAAGCAGATTTGAGAAAAATAGTTTATAAAAAATTAAAAAAATCAATGAATTAAATCAAAAAAATTTTAAATCTACTTTTTGGACATCTAACAACAATCTCAAATACCCTATAAGCTATTACGAATATTTTGGTTAAAACTATTTTTGATTAAGATGTTTGTTGGATTAGCACAAGCACTAACCAATGTGTGGTTATGTCAAGTGCATTGACACACAAAAGAATAAACACAAATAGAAGCGAGGACTGTATTAGTGTTAGGAGAATGTAACTAGATTTGTGCAAAATCTTTATCCTAATGGTCATAAAAATTAATATTAAATATATCAATATTAAATATATTTTTAGTAGTGAACAAATAAACAAATAAATATATTCAAATTTAATATTAAATTATTTTCATTCAAAATATGGATTACATACTGTATTTTTAATATCAAATATTTATTGAAATGAAATTCTCTTTTGGTGTTTTTGGTTGTATTCAATTGTTGAAATTAGGTAAAGTGTTGATAGTTGTGGTTAACATTAGTTAGCTTTAGATCCTATGCATGTTGTGTGTGAAATTGAGTGAAATCAGTGCTGAAATATTGTTTATATGTAATGAATTACACATGTGAAGCCAAGCTTTACGCCTATGAAAGTATGAATTTCATACCCGTGAATAAAGGTTCATACCTGTAAAGGTTCAAGAGCCAGTTACGGATAGACAAACCGTGACAGGAGGTTTTACACCCGTGAATATACCATTCATGCCTGTAAATGTCTTGTTTTCATAAAAGAGTAAATGGATTCATATGATAAGATTACTTGGATATGACATGCATACACCTTTGATATGATTAAGTTGGATTGTATACAATATGATAACTTGACTGAGGAACTTGATTATGCACATGGTGCTCTACATCACAACATGTTATGTGATGATCTTGTGAAATTATGAAATATGATATAATTGATAGTGATAATCTGAATATGAATAAGAATGGTCATTATTTATCCAGGGACTAGTTAGGATTGGTGGCATTCCATTGAGAGAGTTACAGTGCAGTAAAAATAAATATGCATACATTTATTATATTTGCTTATTAGGGTGGCTTAAATTCATGTCAAAGGCTCCTAATTTGAGAAGCTCAATGGTAACATATCTAGATTAGGGACAAGGTGGCTTAAGCTCGTGTTAAAATGCTTTTTTACACATATGAATGCAGTCATTGCTCATCATGGTGATTTAAGGTAATGTCAGAGTGCTCCTAATTTGAGAAGTTCAATGATAGAAATACAGAAAGATACAGTAGTGATCAAGGTGGCTTAAGTTTGTATTAGAGTGCTCCTGTTTCACAACCCATATCCGGGTAGTCCATATTTAGAGTATTAGACTATGAAACTAGAAACAATTAATGCAAAAAGTTGATCAAAGTTTATAGAGATCGGTAAATTTGATTATATGATAATATATGAATATGTTAGATGACACGTAATGTTATTCTGATAGTGAACTCAATTATGTATGTGGATGCAAATTAATATGTTTAAGCTATATATGAATATTGCATGTTGATAATATGGCCAAGTACATAGGTATATGTTAATAAATATGAATGTTATAGTAATATGTAAATGCATGCTAAAATTTAAATATTTACATGTACCACTAAACTTTCAGTAGCTTTGCGTGTGGATTTTTCCTACACTAGGTTTGGAGCTGTAGACTGTGGTTAACGAAAAGAGTAGACAAAGCCAGTTAAAGTTGACCTGAGTTGGGTCTGTTATTTAACTTATAATACTGACCATAGAGATATTTAAAGTTATATGGAAATGAACTATTAAAAGATTTTTAAATAGAATTTGCTATGTTTCCTTTTGAAAAATTCAATTTTGTTATGATTTGAGATTTTTTTTGGCTTATGAATAGTGAAATATTTTTTGGCTTGAAAAATAATATTGGATATGTTTTTATAGAATTTACAGTTTTTAATCCATATAATATAAAAACATAGACAATGATCTAGAATTGTTGACATGTGAATAGAGTAGGAACTTCATGACCTATAGTTATTTTAGTCATGAAAGGTATTGTATCGCTCATGTAATTATCTTGGATCATACATATTAATTATATACTGATCATATGATTATCTTGTATTGAAACTGTTCATGTGGTTATCTTTGATAAGATGATATTATTTTGAATCATGTGGTTAACTTTGACTCTGCTCCTGTGATTATCTTGGTCCTTGAGATTTTCGTCGTTTGACAATACCTTTTGGTTCCCTAGAGGCAAGTCTATGATGTGTTATATGGGCAAAGAAATAATTAAATTATTATTTGGTATATAAATATGATGAAAAATTTGTTAAGTAAATGAATATAGTTTTTAAACGGATTTTCTATTATTTGCGATATCATTGGTGAAACGAATTTCTTAAATTCAAATGATTATATGCTATATACATATAAAATGAGTTTTTAATATTTTTTTATGTTTTAAATGACAGCATGATTCATCAGTTTACAATCACTTAATTATATTTTTAGAAGAAAATATTTATCTATAATTATTTTTTTCTACAAAATATTATTGAAAAGAATTATAATTCCAAATATATATATATATATATTTTAAATGATATTACTATAAAATTTGCATCACTAAGTCAAAACTAAGTTGCATTTCTCTTGCGCAGGTTTGGCTGTGCAGGAAAAATAGAGTATGAGTATATAAGAGTTGCAGATCTAATGATTTCACTAGAGAAGCGCAGCTATAATAGAAATAGTGATAGTCATGTTATGCTTATAAAACAAAATTTCTTTTTATGCATTAGGTATCTTTTAAAACAAATATATGTCAGTAAATAAAATTATGTACTATTTTATAGTTTGTAAAAATAGAATATATTTATAAGAATTATTTATTCTCATTTTGAATTATGTATTGGTTTATAGCTATTATTTATCTATAAGTCATGTATAGACATATGAGATAATTAATCATAGATACCAGTTACTTGATTGTAGTATATAAGGATAAAGAGGTGTTACACTCTAAATGTAGAGAGTTAAATTTACTCTCTATTCTAAATTTTAAAGACAATCAAATGAAAATCCTTTTTTATAGAATGACTCTTTAAAAAATATAGTTTAAATAAAAAATTTATTGAAGATACTTTTATGATGATGATTACGACATATTCAAAAAGTTTGATCCTTACTTTTTAAGTAAGGAAAAAAAGGTTTCAAATTTGGAAAAATACATTATTTATTGGGTGGTAAGAATATTAGTGATTGGTTGGTAGAATTAAAAAGTGATGAACAAATTAAAATAATTTTGAAAGAAATTAAGATAAAAAAGCATATAATAGAGATATTCACAACACATGGTGGGAATACTCTATATAAACAAAATACTAATCCTAGTAGAAATAAGGAAGTGAATGAGACCTATTTTGTGAATTTGGGAAAATCAAGTGCTAATGAATATTAGGGGTGTTCACAGGTTGGTTTAATACGAGTTAGACACAACATTCAATCTAATCTATAATTTACAGATTGAAAATTTATCAATTCAATCTAACTACGAATATAAAAAAATCAGTCAAATCCAAACTACAATTATGGATTTGATCGGTTTGCAGTTTAATTTTATATATTTTTTACTTTTTATTAAATAATAATAATAATAATAATAATATCTCATAAACATCCATAATATCCCAAAAACCTATAATTTACTATATAAACTACATAATAGCAAGCTAAAAAAATTACAGTAAAATTTTTCTCAAAAAATGATAGCAACAAATTATCAAATACTTCATTCAAGATCAAAAATATACAATACCAAGAATTCAATACCACAAGTGAGATTACAGCAATAAAATTTATATAAACAAAAGAAAAGAATAGTTTTAAAGTTGAATTGAATATAAAAATAGTAGAAATGATTTTTATCATTGTAATATTCACAAATTCAATTTGATTTGAAAAATGTCATTTATCTCTTTTACTATTCTTCATCATCATAATCATCATCTTTGACTTCATCATTAGTTGTGGTAATTATATTAGGTTCGAAATTTTTTATTAAAAAAAGTATATTAGAACTTGTGTATCAAATAGATAATTTTACTTTTTTGGGAAAAAAAATAAAAAACTCATAACATTGTGCAATTTCCACAAATTTTTATGTATCAATATTTTTTGAAAGTCAAGACGGATAGTCTTAGACCACAACCAATTTTGTATATACACAAGGTCTCTAACATTTTAGGAGCCAATGAACTTTGAAATGCATCAATAATTCTTTCACTTGTACTAAAAGCGGATTCAGAGAGTAACCATTGAAATTGGAATTGTTAAGATATCTCTCACAATTTTTGAAAGTATAGGAAAATTTTGAATTATTAAACTTCCATTAATATAATATGTTGTTTCCTTTAACAAATTATTCATAAGACTTCATTAAATACTTACCCATCTTTGTTTTAATCTCAATTAATGACTCATCTGCTAACATTTGAAAATATTAAAAAAAATTATGATTTCAATTTTACATCACGGAATATTTACAAATAAATAAATATTTAAAATGTTGGTTATATATATATATATATACATATGTGTGTGTGCAACTTTGTGTGGATTGCTGATTAGTTTACAAATTGAAATATAAAAAATTCAATCTAATCCAACAAATATGATTTGAAAAAATATAAATCAATACTCGTTCCCATTTTAGTTTAGGCATCAAGAAAAATTAAAATCTTCTAAGTGAGTAAAGAAACAAAGTTTTTTAAGAGTGAGTTGAAGTATTTTTTTTTGAGTGAGAGTGCTTTTGTAATATTTGTTTGAGTTTGAATAAAAGTTATTTGTGTGTGTGTTTTATTTCCAACAAAGTGGTATCAGAGAAGTTGGAAAGTATACACTATTGCATATCAAATTGAAAGTCTCGTCAAGAAGAATTCAACGCCATCAGAATTGTCCCGATCGGAGTTTAAACGTGCCACCGAAACAGTGCTACCAGAAAATTGAGTTGACTCACTGAGTTGAGCCAAATCAGCTGAGTTGACCGAGCTGTAAGTCTGTTGACCGAACCTTTTGACCGAGTCGTCTAAGCCAAATTGACTGAGCTATCAAATTCGTTGATCGTTGACCAAGTTAGGGTTGACTTTGACAGTTGATTGAAAATTTTTACTAGGTCCCTACCAAAGTTTTTTGATGTTCCGGATTCATCCGTGCAATCGGATCTTACAAATTTTTATTATATTGAGAGATATGACAAATGGTATGACACCATTCCAAGTTCTGTCGCTCAACAACAACAACTACGATAATTGAAGTATCAAAATGAAGGCACTTCTTAGATCACAAGATGGGTGGGATATCATAGAGAAAGGCTATAAAGCCTACAAATGATGCTATTTTTGCTACTCTTACACCATATCAAAAAGACAACTTTGACGGATTCAAGAAAAAGAGACAAGAAGGCTCTCTACTTCATCTTTCAAGCATTAGATGATGATGGCTTTGAAAAGATTTTGAGTGCAAGCTCTGCTAAGAAATCGTGGGAGAAGTTGCAAACCTCTTACAAAGGATCCGAGCAAGTGAAGAAGGTCAGTCTTCAAACATTAAGAGGTGAGTTTGAATCCTTATACATGAAAGTATCTGAGTCTATTTCGGATTATTTCTCAAGAGTAGTAACTATTTCTAATCAATTAAAAAGAAATGGTGAAAAGTTAGAAGATGTGAGGATAATAGAGAAGATACTCCGTTTGTTGGATCCCAAATTTGAGCATATCATCGTGATGATTGAAGAAACTAAAGACTTAGAAGAAATGACGATCGAGCAACTCCAAGGATCATTGCAAGCATACAAAGAGAAGCATAAGAAGAAGCAAGGATTTTCTGAGCAACTCATCAAGCTACAACTCAAGGATATGCATGAAAGCCAAGGCAATGATAGAAACCAATGTGGCCGAGGCAGAGGTAGAGGCCATGGACGAGGTGGAAGTCGCGGTCGTGGACGAGATTGGAATTACCACAACAACAATTCTAACAACAACTATGAGAAAAGAGAAAGCTCAACACAAGGCCGTGGAAGAATCAATATGAACTCAAGGTATGACAAATCTCAAGTTTGATGTTATAATTGTCAGAAGTTTGGGCATTATGCTTCAGAATGTAGAGCTCCCAATAACAAAATTGAGGAAAAGGCCAACTACGTGGAGGAAAAGATAGATGGCAAATAAACTCTTCTTTTAGCACGAAAGGAAACTGATGGTGGCCAAGCAAAATCCCGGTATCTTGACAATGGTGCAAGCAATCACATGTGTGGAAGGAAAGATATGTTCATGGAGCTAGACGAGTCAGTAAATGGAAATGTTTCATTTGGAGATGATTCCACAATAGCAGTGAAAGTGAGAGGTAGCGTCCTTATCCATTTGAAAGATGGAAAACATCAGTTTATTTTGAATGTCTACTATATGCCCAATATGAAAAGTAACATCTTAAGTTTAGGATAACTATTAGAGAAAGGTTATGATATTCATATGAAAGATTTATAATCTTTCTATAAAAGATGATAAGAATAACTTTATTGCTAAAGTGCCGATGTCAAAGAATAGAATGTTCTTGATCAACATACAAAATGATGTTGCAAAGTGCCTGAAAGCTTGTTACAAAGATGCATCATGGCTTTGGCATCTTCAATTTGGGCATCTAAATTTTGGAGGTTTGGAGCTGCTATCTAAGAAAGAGATGGTAAAGGGACCACCTTGTATCAACCATCCTAATCAGCTTTGTGAAGGGTGTCTAGTTGAGAAGTAATTCAGAAAAAGTTTTCCAAAGGAATCAAAGTCAAAAGCCAAGAAGCCATTTGAGCTCATCCATACTGATGTGTGTGGTCCGATCAAGCCAAGCTCTTTCAATCACAACAGCTATTTTTCTTATCTTGATTAATGATTTTTCAAGAAAAACCTGGGTATATTTCTTGAAACAGAAGTCTGAACTTTTCGAAGTTTTCAAGAAGTTCAAAGCTGCAGTAGAGAGAGAAAGTGGAAGAAAAATCAAATCCATGAGATTCGAACGAGGTGGAGAATTTACTTTTAGGGAGTTTCAAGAGTTTTGTGAAGCAAAATGGAATTCATCGACCAATGACAGTTCCTAGATCCCTCCAGCAAAATGGTATGACAGAAAAAAAGAATAGAATAATCCTCGACATGACACGAAGCATGCTCAAAAGCAAGAAATTACCCAAGGAACTTTGGATAGAAACAGTGGCATGTGCAGTTTACTTGTCAAACCGATCTCCAACAAGAAATGTATGGGGAAAGACGCCATAAGAGGCATGGAGTTAAAGAAAGTCTAGCATTTTCCACCTGAGAATCTTTAGAAGTATAACCCATGTTCATGTACCAGATGAGAGAAGAACGAATCTTGATGATAAAAGCGAGAATTTTATCTTCATCGACTATGATACTAATTTGAAGGGCTACAAGCTGTACAATCCAGATAATAAGAAAATTGTGATTAGTCGAGATGTGGTATTCAATGAAGAAAGAGAATGAGATTTTAACTCTCATGCAGATGACTTCAATTTCTTTCCTCGATTTGAAGAATATGAGCTAACACCAATATAACAATCTAGAAAAGCCCAACAAGAACCAACAACTCCACCCACTTCATCAACCACTCAAGAAGACTCATCTCCTTCGTCATCATTAAGTGAAAGAGGTGTGTCATGCACACATTTAGTAGCCGATTTAATTAAAATTATTTAGTAAAACTAGCTAAAAAATATAAAATGACAAATAATATGTTTATATTAATCAAAAATATTATATATATATATATATATAAATAAAATTTATCCAAATACATAATACAAATAAATTATATCGTATATATGCATATTAAATAATATAAAAATTATGTTAAATATCTCATCTCAATCTAATAAATACATATATCTTTATCATATAACATTTCATTATTATTATTATTATTATTATTATTATTATTATTATTATTATATATACATATTAAATAATTTTATAATTATAACAATTATATTATATATAATTTAATAATTATATCATAAAATGATTAAAAAAAGTAAGGGTAAAAAAGAAAAGAAAAATTATAATTTATTAGCTTATAAAAAAATACTAGTTTTTTATATTAGAGATTATAATCTAGTTTTGTTTCCAAATAAATTATTTTACCAAACACATATTATTGGTCAAACTAAATTATTTTTATGATTAAACTAGATTATAATATAGTTTAGTATTATTAAACAGTTTCTTACAAACTCTCTCTATTGATATTGCTATGAAATACAATTTCCCCTAAAAATTATCTCCTATAAGTAGGATTCAATCATATCATCAGTATCCCCAGTTTGATTTCCCATAACTGCATCCATGATTATAATCTTTCCTTCTTAACCATTTCTCTTAATCTTCACACGTTTTCGTTAGGCCAGCCACGCAATATCTACTGCTTCTCATCATTGATCAGTCATCACAATTAACTTGTAGTTTTAATTTTTTTTAATTTTTAATAATGAGGTCCGATGCTAAAAAGTTAAACTAGTAGGTTTTTTTATCAATGTAGTTGATGTTTCATTACTTCAATACAAAAATTTAACATTAGGGTTAATTTATAAGTGGTCACTAGAATTATATCTTAATTGTAATTTAGTTAGAAGAAAAATTTTTATAATGGGTCGTTTGTTATTATGTTTGGCAAAAGCGGTTTACAAGAAAATTTTTTATTTTTAAATTTTTTGAATTTTAAAAATTATTTCTGAAAAAAATCAGATAAATAGATATTTTTTTAAAAACAAATTTGAAAAAAATAGTTTATAAAAAATTTAAAAAATTAGTCAATTAAATAAAAAATTCTAAATTTAGAAAAAAATATCTAAACAAAATTTTAATTACTTATAACCTGAAAAAGTGAGATAAATTGTTAGATCACATTCAAATTTTATCATCTCATACCACATCAAGCCACCTATCTGAAAAAAAAAAAAAAGTTGTCGTTAAAATTAGCCGAACAAATTTTTTGTGATAAATTCTAAACATTTATATATTTTTTTTATTAAATTTTTTTTAAACTGAATTTTAATTAAAGTAAAAATTCAATGATCACAAATGAAATCAACTCCTAAATATGCTGAATTTTACACTTTTGTTAAATTAAGTTAAATTTATAATAATTTTAAAATAGGGGGAAATTGGTAAAAATATATGATAGTATGGATATTGGATATTGACAAATTAGATTTTTAAGAGGCAAACGAGTACATCATTCCCTTTTTCTTTTTCTTATTTAATTGGGTCTGAATGTTTAAATAGAGTCAATTCAACTTATTATTATTATTATTAATATTATTATTATTATGTAAGAAAGTTATAAATTTGTTAAATAGTCCATATAAAATTGAAATGAATCTATATATATATATATATATATATATATATATATATATATATATATATCCGTCCTTCAGCTTTATCAAGTAATCAAGTCTTCAAATTAAAGATTTATTTAATCTCTCCCTTAAATATTAATTTAGTTTCCAACTAAAAATTTAATTGAATAATTATCATTAATTAAATATTAATAGTTTTTATACATTTTCATATAAAATATTGCTCTCATGTAAGACAATTATCTGACATTATAAATCAATCTCGACCTCATCATTAAGACATTAACAGAAATAATAATTATTACGTATTTATCACAGCCTTAAAATTTACAATTTAAAATTTACAATTACTTAGGGAAGTTGAAATTTTCCAATTACTTTGGGAAGTTCAAAATTTTCATCTATACACTGAATCTATGAATTATTTACGGATCAACTTATGACAATTTGCCGTAAAATTAAGTAAAGTAAACTGATTATAAATATTACTTTCTCTATATGATATATTTTTTATTCAGATTATTCAGTATTCTATAATCTATTCCGAATCCGAATTTATACATTCTCATACTTCTTCTCGAGAAAAAAGTTACCTATGAGCTTTCTTTAATCTCCCCTTGTCTCTTCCTTTTTATCTTCTTATTCCCCCGGCCCCACTTCAAGTCAATCACCACAGCCTGCACAGCAATCAATTTCTTCACCCTTATCAACCTTACCTACTCCCCAAACCGATCCCATCAACCAGTCTTTGGTGGGACAATTTTGGAACAATTTATTTAACTGTTAATCCAGTTTTCTATAGGCGAATGAAATACGTGGTGCTTGATTATTATTTTGACCAGGAGCAAATTAACGCTAGTTTTTTTAGAGTGCGGTTTCTCTCCATTGCGGATCAACTTACGGATGTCCTAACCAAAAACCCTTATGCACTCAACGCTTTACTTTTCTGTGTGATAAAGTAGAGATGACAGTAGAATAAATGTAAAAATTGATTTATTTGAATTCGATTATATATATCTATTTAAATTATTTAAAATTATAATATTTATATTTATATTTATTTTAAATCTGATTAATATTCGAAATTTATTTAATTATTTATTTATTATAAAAAAAATTAAATTAAAAAAATTTTAAATTAATTAAATAATAAAATATTTTAAAATATACAAACAATCTATCATAAATCACTATAAAATAAAATAAAATAAATAAAATAATAAATTAAATATTGTTCATTATAATAGAAAAATTATATTTTATATTTCAAACTCTCATTATATTTGTAATTTATCAATTTATAAGAACATATAAAAATAATTAATTATATCATTATATTCAATAAATTAAAATATAATAAATTGTATATATATATATATAGAAAATTGGGTTCATCAGGTATCCGATAATCTCTATCCGTAGCCTATTTAAATCCGTAATGGATTTAAATATTGGTACCTAAACTCTTTCCAAAACCCTAATAGGATTACCTATTAGGATTTAAACATATCTACATAAACACGAGTACCTGTGAAATTCATACCCGCTGTCACCCCTAGTGACAAACTTTGTTTGCTCGAGATGCCTAAGGTTTCGTAGGAGGTGTTAAGGGATAAGCCTCTGTTATATTTATTCAAAATAATTATATGCATTTTAAAAGTTCTAGCTCAACTTATCAGTGGTTTTGTTTGTTACTTACCTTCACCTATTTATTTGTTGTAACCTCATAGCATCTATATTCATGCAGTTTTGTAATTATAAAGTGTAATCCTTGCTATCGCATCAGCGAAATTTCAATTAGACTTTCAAATATATTTTATATATGCAATTAATATCAATTTTAATTTGTGGGATCCAACTAATATTTTAACATATTTCATTCATTATTAACCATTAAAATATTATATTTTTTATTGTCAAATGATTTGTATTTTATTGATAAAATTAATAAATTGCATAGAAAAAATAATTATGAAACTTAAAAAAAATAAAGGAAGCACACAAAAATTACATAGAAAATAAAATCCAACATTAAAAATTCATAAAAAAAATTGCATTAATCATCATTTTTCTCTTCCTCAAAGCGGTTCAAACTCTCTTTAACTAGATTGACTTTGTAGTTGTTGATTAACTGACCTATTTCGAATACGTATATGATTTTGAACATACTTCTCATAGGCAAGAAGTCAGCTTTGAGAAATTTCAAGCATAGATAAATTGAAACTCGCTTCGTCATCTGTATAATCAAAATTATCAGCATATAAATCTCATTCATCCTCCGCAATCATATTGTGCATGATTACACATGCTCTCATAATTTCTCTAATTATCTCCTTATACCGCATACGTGAAGGGTAATTGATGATAGCAAACCATGCTTGGAGCACTTCAAATGCTCTTTCGATATCTTTCTGAGCATCCTCTTATTTTTTTGTAAATAATTTGTATTTTGGTTTTTAAGATAATGGGATAGACTTTACGAAAGTAGCCCAATTAGGGTATATTCTATTTGTAAGATAGTCTCCTAAATTGTAATTATTTTTATTTACAGAGAAATGGAAGAGTGGAGATCAATCTAACACATTGATGTCATTCAATGTACCTAGATGGCCAAAAAACACATATCATATCCATAAATCTTGTGAAGCAACAACTTCAAGCATAATGGTTGGACTCTTATAATCCCTTCTAGCATATTGGTCATGCCATGCAACTGGATAATTTTTTAATTTTCAATGCATACAATCGATACTCCTGGTCATACCTTGAAAATTACATGACTTTTCCATGTGAAGTAATTATTAAATATTTGTACCATTTGACCTTCTTAAGTACTCATCCCTGAACACATAAATAATAGATTGTACAAATCTCTTTATGCATTATGATTTAACCATTTCTCTTATTCATAGATATTTATCAATGATATCTACAGCAACACCATATGAAAACATGTGCATTTTTGTTGTATATTTCTGCAAGGGTGATAGGCTACTTTGGTCAGCAACGTCCCTCTTAATTTGAAAGTATGGATCATGGTTTGTAACACCTTTAACTATATAAAGAAAAAAGTCTATTCACATTATAAACCTACACCAAAATGTGTTGTTATTGTATGCTGAATTGTTAAAGAAGTAGTCATTATATAGACATCATGTGCAATTTCATGACCCTTTTCAATATATGATATTGGTTTCTTTCTACGTTGAGAAGAAGAAGCTTCATCTGCTATTTATTGCCTTTGTAATTCTATATATTGATGCATAAGCATAGAGTAGTTGTCATTTGTAAGTCGTTGGATAATGTTGTTTTTAGAGAATGGATTCTCAATATTTCATATTGAATTGATGGAAAAAGAGGAAAAAGAAAAGTGACTCTCTGAATCAGACATCCTATAAGATCTAAAAATGTGAAACTTAATGTTTGTGAGTTTGATATTAGGCTACATTGATAGATAGATTTTGTAGAAGAAACTACTTCCATGTGAATTGTTGAGTAAAGTGTGAACTAACTAGTTATTATTGTGATAGTTCTCACATGACTTTTTAATGCTCCCATGTGACTCATCAAACTTGAATTATTAAATATAGTGTCAGATGACTTATCATATTGGACTTCACTTGTCCCACAAACTATTGATACTCCTTTGTGAATTATTGAGTAGAGTGTCAACTCATTAATCATTATCATGATAGTTCTCACATGTCTCTTTGATACTCCTTTGTGACTCTTCATACTTGAATTATTGAGTATAGTGCCAAATGACTTGTATTATTGGACTTCACTTTTTCTACAAAAATATTCTCATATGAATTAGAGTAAAGTGTCAGCTGATTAGTTATTATTATGATAGTTCTCACATGTCTCTTAATGCTCCCATATGACTCTTTAGACTTAAATTATTGAGTATATTATCATATGACTTGTCATATTGGACTTCACTATTCCTACCTACTATTCCTATATGAATTATTGAGCAAAACAGCAACTAATAAGTCATTATCGTGACAGTTCTCACTTTTCAAACAATTCACATGACTTTTTAACCTTTAATTATCATGAAAATAGTGATGTTACCTATCATTGAC